>OW026520.1:48955310-48992810 GCA_932274085.1 Protocalliphora azurea
ATATTGTTACGTTTTTACCTTTTAAAAACGGTTGTTTATTTCCTTTAAATAAACTTGTACTTTGATTGCAAATAACAGCAGTTTAGTAGTTTAAAAGTTGTAACGACTCTTTATTTTATTTAAAAATGTACAACAATAACAATTTAAATAGTCACTTGCGTTCTAATATAAACACACACTTAAATTACACACTTTATACAACACACTTTGATAATGTACAAGATTATACAGCCAAGGCAGTTAATTTGTCTTTACTTAACGACGCTTCCAATTAGACTGACTGAATGGTGTTCTCATGGCCAATTTATATACACTGTATTACCTACTAGATGTTTCTTGAAAGCTCTATTTCTTTCTACAATGTTCTTAACGGACAAACTAGAGCTTTTGATGTTAATGTTAGCAGCTTAAACATTTAGTGTTGCCATAATTAAAAACAATGGTGAAAGCTTTTATTCAATGTTGTACGTTTAGAACTATGTTAATAATTTTTACAGCTATGTTAACTGCTGTTAACATAAACGGAAATGTCTGGAAGCATTGAGAAAGATTTAAACCGGCCGTTAAAACCGTTATATTTGAATTCAAGTACAATTTCGTAACACTGCCCCCCGCTTAAGCCTGTTCGTCCCGAATAGGCACGAATTAATTTTTCCCATAGGCAGCTAGTCGTTCTAGATGTACGATCTTCATTTTAGATCTCGGGCTCTTTTCTTTCTGTATTCTGTACACCACGTCGTTTAATTTCTTAATCTCTTTGTATGGTCCATCTCAATGGGTTTGGTAGTTTGGGAGACAGTCCTTTCTTACGTTGTGGGTTATACAACAGTACAAGCTGGCCTTCGTTAAATCCTTCAGAATTCGCTTCTCGATCGTATCTGGCTTTCATTTTATCGCTGGTCATTTTTATTCATCTTCGTACGAATTCATGTAGTTCGTTCAGGTCATCTTGCTCTTGGAAAATGCTTTCCTTATTTGTTGATGAGGGCTTAATACCGAATTCTAAATCACCAGGCAGCTTGAGTTCTGTCCCGAAGACAATTTTTGCAGGTGTTCGAGAGGTTGAGTCATGAACAGCTGATCTGTATGCCAATAGAAATTTCGGTATGTGTTCATCCCATTCCTTCTGATGTGCACTAACCACTTTTCTTAAATATTCCACCAGAGTGCGATTCAATCTTTGGACCATGCCATTAGATTGAGGATGCAGTGGCGTTGTTCTGGTTTTTCTTATTCCGTATAAATCGCACATTTCCTTGAATACGGCAGATTCAAAATTTCTACCCTGATCAGAATGCAACTCCAGTGGAACACCATAGCGGCACACCCAGTTGTTCACAAATACACTTGTAACCGTTTTAGCTTCTTGATCAGGTATGGCATATACCTCTGGCCCTTTGCTGAAATAATCCATAACCACTAGAACGTAACGATTTCCGGCATCACTGACGGCGAAAGGGCCTGCTACATCCATTGCAATCCGCTCGAATGGCGCGCCTGAGATATACTGCTGAAGTTGTCCACGACTTCTTCTTACTGGGCCCTTCGCTGCTATGTATTGTGAACAATTGGCTACCCAATCGGCTACTGCTTGCTGACAACCCACCCAATAAAAACGTTGTTTTAACTTTTCTAAGGTTTTTGTCACACCAAGATGACCACCACTGGGACCATCATGGAACTCTTTCATTACTTCGTTTATTTTAGAGGATGGTACTACAATTAAATTTGTCACTGTTTTACCGTCAGCACTTTCCCATATGCGGTATAAGCAGCCATTTAACAACTGTAGACTATTCCATAGGGCCCAATATGATTTCATTAATGGACTTTCTGCGGATATTTCATTGCGGGCTGGCCTTCTACCTTCTTCTTTTGCCGATATTATTTTTGCCAGTATGGGGTCATTTCTTTGCGCTTCAGACCAATCTTCACTGGACTCTATATGCATTAGTCGAACATCGATGATACATTCTTTTTCCTCGATTTTTGTACAATGCTTACATTCCACGTTGCAGGGCCGTCTTGACAGCGCGTCCGCGTTGCCGTGTTTCAAACCCTTCCGGTGCTCGATGCTAAAATCATAGCTCTGAAGCCGCTTTATCCAACGAGACAGTTGTCCTTCAGGTTGTTTAAATTGCAGCAACCACCTGAGGGCAGAATGGTCGGTTCTCAGTCGGAAGTGTTGGATATACAGATATTTGTGGTAATGCTTCACACACTCTAATACTGCCAAAAGTTCACGTCGCGTTACGCAGTAGTTTCTTTCAGGCTTCGAAAACGTTCGGCTGAAGTATCCAATGACCCTTGTGAAAGTCACCGACTACTTGTGAAAGTACACCACCTATTCCGTATCCGCTCGCATCGCTATCTACCACAAATGTTTCTCCAGGTATAGGATATGACAAAATTGGTGCCGTACATAATAGATCCTTGAGCTTCTGGAATGCTAATTCTTGTGCTTCACACCATTGGAATGATTGTGACTTCTTGGTCAGCTCATGTAAGCTTGCGGCTACATTAGCGAAATTCGGGACAAATCGTCTGTAGTATGTGCAAAGGCCAAGAAAACTACGCAATTCGTGGAGATTTCTCGGACGTGGCCAGTTCTTAACAGCAGTTATCTTATCCTCATCTGTTGATATTCCGTCTGCTGTTACGCGATGTCCCAAATATTTGACTTTTTTCTGGAACAATGCACACTTCTTTACACTGAGTTTGAGTCCAGCCGCTGATATTCGTTTAAGAACTTCTTCAAAGTTATTCAGATGTTCATCAAAAGTCTTACCCATGACAATTATGCCATCGAGATACACCAAGCATGTCTTCCCGTGAAGTCCTTTCAATACCTGTTCCATTAAACGCTCGAATGTGGCTGGAGCATTGCAGAGTCCAAATGGCATCACATTAAACTGCCATAACCCATCACTCGCGCTAAAGGCGGTTTTTTCCTTGTCTTTTTCCGAAATCTCTACCTGCCAATAACCACTTTGCAAGTCCAATGTGGAGAACCATTGTGTTCCAGCTAGTGTATCCAGGGTGTCGTCAATTCTTGGTAGCGGGTAGCTGTCTTTCTTGGTGACGTCATTCAGTTTTCTATAATCGACGCAAAATCTAGTGCTGCCGTCTTTCTTCTTAACTAAAACAACAGGCGAGCTCCAAGGACTTGAAGATGGTTCGATTATACCGTTCCGCTCCATTTCATTGACCAACTCCTTCACTTCACTTCGTTTTGCTAGAGGAACACTTCTGGGCGCCTGCTTTATTGGCCTCGCTTCGCCAGTATTTATTTGATGCTTTACAATTGCCGTTCTACCATGGCTTTGACTTTTTAAGGCGAAGACGGAGCTATATTTCTTCAGAATCTGTTTGGCCTTATTTCTGTCTGGCGGCGCTAATCCTTCTACCCATTTCCCCACATATTCCGCTAGTAGCTCGTGTTCTTTGGTGGATTCATTGGCAGGTTGCGGGTTTTTCTCGCAATTGATTACTGCCTCTGCTGAAGTGCATTGACCTTTTTCGGAATTTGGCTTTAACGATATTTTCGTAGCTGGACAGCTAAAGCATTCTTACAGGAACTATTTTGTTGTTGCTGGGTTTAACGAGGGCTTTTGCTGTTACAAGATCACTTGTTATTTCTGCTGGTTCTACCACCCACAAACTGTTGTCCTCACAATCTCCCTCCATACGAGCCCATACTAAAGTTTCTGACTGTGGTGGTAGCTTCTGATGCTCGACGGTAACTAGCTTTCTTACTTGAGTTCTATTTTCATATCCGACGTCAAGGGCTATCTTCACATTTCGCCAAATCATAACTTTTTGTCCCATATCCAAAGTAATGCCATGGCTAATCATGAAATCAGCACCAATGATGACTTCGTCCACAATGTCGGCAACAATGAATACATGATTGACGGTAACGTTGGCAATGGTTAATTTCACATTTACTTTACCATAGACCGTGGCCGGCTCCCCAGTAGCTGTGCGCAGGCTTACCCTACATAATGGTTCAATTGTTTTCGTGACTAAATCTGGCCTGACGATAGACTGTGATGCCCCGGTGTCTACAGTAAAAACGTGCTTCAGACCGTTGATGTACGCCGAAGCAGTAAGATTGCTATTTTTCTGTTGCATTACGGATATGGAGATGGTGGGGCCCTCAGATGTGGGAGCTAGCTCTTGCCCCTTAGTGCCAGCTCGTTTTAGTTTAAAGGTGATTCTTGTGATGATTGATGATTTGACTGCCGGTTATTTCTTTGAGGCGAGGTAGATCTGGTTCGTTTCCTTGGTGCTTTGCAGTTTCGCTGAATATGACCCGATTTACCACAGTTATAACATTTTATTCTGGCTTTATTTTGCTGCTCATTAAACGTCTCCAAAACCTTTTTTAATTCGTCGACTATATTTCTCTCATTATCAGGAACAACTTCAACATTTCGCACCTTGCATATTTGTGGTTTTGAAATTATTTTCGCCGTTTCTTGCGCCAGTGCGAATGAGACGGTTTCAGTAAATGATGGTTTAGGTGTGGCACAAACCGCGTGTTTTATTTCAGGATCGCGAATGCCATTAACAAATGCCTCTATCTTGAAATGGTCCAAAAACGGACTGTTTTCCCCTGGATAGGTAAGCTGCAGCAAACGTTCGATTTCAAACGCAAAGTCTTGTAGTGTCTCATTGGGCTTCTGCACTCTACCACGCAATTCCATTCGGTATAATTCTTTTTTATGTTCACCACCGTACTTACGTTGTAGCGCCTCCATTATGTCATTATAACTGTTTCTGTTACACTCTGGTACGCTTTCTAGAACCACTTCTGCATTTCCTTTTAAGGCCAATATCAACTCTATAGCTTTTTCTTCGTCGTTCCACATGTTTCTAATGGCAATTGTATCAAACTGGAACTTAAACACATTAAATGGTGTGGTGCCATCAAAAGTAGAGGCCTTTATTCTACTAGAGGATTCTGGAATAATTCGTACCTGTCCATCTTGGAATTGAAGATTATTAATCTTTATTTCTAGATCTTGTAGTTTTTTATCAACACCTTTGGCTATTTCATTCTCTAAATCGGACAGCTTTTTATCAACGACTTTGACTTGTAAATCTAGACAGCTCTGTAAGTCGGACACCTTTGTCTCTGTGCTATCCACTCTGCTGTTTATAAATTTGCTGAAGTTTTTCGTCTGTCGCTCTAGAAGTTTCTTGAAATTTCATTTCCATTATTTTATTTTCTTCTTTAACCTCAGCAAGAAGTTTCTCGTTATTTGCTTTAGAAGTTTCTTGAACTTCAGCCAGAAGTTTCTCGTTATTAGCTTTAGAAGTTTCTTGAACTTCAGCAAGAAGTTTCTCGTTATTAGCTTTAGAAGTTTCGTTAGCTTCTTTAAATTGCTCCATCATAGCAGCAAACATTGTGGATAAATCCATGCTGCTTGTTGTTGCACGGGTAGAAACTTCCAATTCTTCTTTATACTCGAATTCGTAAGCTCCGATGTCAATATTACGCCGCTTGAATTCATCTATCAGCCTCTTTTGTAATTCTGCTTTATTACCAGCTGTAGGTAACTCCAACTTATTCAATTCTCTCTTGAGTTGCTCCACTTTCAGCTCTTCAAACTTCATGACTGCTTATTATTTTGCAATCCCACTTCTGACACCAATTGTTACGTTTTTACCTTTTAAAACCGGTTGTTTATTTCCTTTAAATAAACTTGTACTTTGATTGCAAATAACAGCAGTTTAGTAGTTTAAAAGTTGTAACGACTCTTTATTTTATTTAAAAATGTACAACAATAACAATTTAAATAGTCACTTGCGTTCTAATATAAACACACACTTAAATTACACACTTTATACAACACACTTTGATAATGTACAAGATTATACAGCCAAGGAAGTTAATTTGTCTTTACTTAACGACGCTTCCAATTAGACTGACTGAATGGTGTTCTCACGGCCAATTTATATACAATGTATTACCTACTAGATGTTTCTTGAAAGCTCTATTTCTTTCTACAATGTTCTTAACGGACAAACTAGAGCTTTTGATGTTAATGTTAGCAGCTTAAACATTTAGTGTTGCCATAATTAAAAACAATGGTGAAAGCTTTTATTCAATGTTGTTCGTTTAGAACTATGTTAATAATTTTTACAGCTATGTTAACTGCTGTTAACATAAACGGAAATTTCTGGAAGCATTGAGAAAGATTTAAACCGGCCGTTAAAACCGTTATATTTGAATTCAAGTACAATTTCGTAACAATATTATATTATATTATATTATATTATATTATATTATATTATATTATATTATAATTTATTATATTATATTATATTATATTATATTATATTATATTATATTATATTATATTATATTATATTATATTATATTATATTATATTATTTTATATTATATTATATTATATTATATTATATTATATTATATTATATTATATTATATTATATTATATTATATTATATTATACTATATAATATTATATGATATCATATTATATTATATTATATTGTATTATATTATATTATATTATATTATATTATATTATATTATATTATATTATATTATATTATATTATATTATATTATATTATACTATATTACTTTATATTATATTATATTATATTATATTATATTATATTATATTATATTATATTATATTATATTATATTATATTATATTATATTATATTATATTATATTATATTATATTATATTATATTATATTATATTATATTATATTATATTATATTATATTATATTATACTATATTATATTATATTACATTATATTATATTATATTATATTATATTATATTATATTATATTATATTATATTATATTATATTATATTATATTATATTATAATATAATATATTATACTATATTATAATATAATATAATATTATATTATATTATATTATATTATATTATATTATATTATATTATATTATATTATATTATATTATATTGTATTATATTATATTATATTATATTATATTATATTATATTATATTATATTATATTATATTATATTATATTATATTATATTAAATTATATTATATTATATTATATTATATTATATTATATTATATTATATTATATTATATTATATTATATTATATTATATTATATTATACTATATTATATTATATTATATTATATTATATTATATTATATTATATTATATTATATTATATTATATTATATTATATTATATTATATTATATCATATGATTTTATATTATATTATATTATATTATATTATATTAAATTATATTATATTATATTATATTATATTATATTATATTATATTATATTATATTATATTATATTATATTATATTATATTATATTATATTATATTATATTATATTATATTATATTATATTATATTATACTATATTACATTATATTATATTATATTATATTATATTATATTATATTATATTATATTATATTATATTATATTATATTATATTATATTATGTTATATTATGTTATATTATATTATATTATATCATATGATATTATATTATATTATATTATATTATATTATATTATATTATATTATATTATATTATATTATATTATATCATATGATATTATATTATATTATATTATATTATATTATATTATATTATATTATATTATATTATATTATATTATATTATATTATATTATATTATATTATATTATATTATATTATATTATATTATATTACATTATATTATGTTATATTATATTATATTATATTATATTATATTATATTATATTATATTATATCATGTTATATTATATTATATTATATTATATTATATTATATTATATTATATTATATTATATTATATTATATTATATTATATTATATTATATTATATTATATTATATTATATCATGTTATATTATATTATATTATATTATATTATATTATATTATATTATATTATATTATATTATATTATATTATATTATATTATATTATAATATATTATATTATAATATATTATATTATATTATATTATATTATATTATATTATATTATATTATATTATATTATATTATATTATATTATATTATATTATATTATATTTTATTATATTATATTAAATTAAATTATATTATATTATATTATATTATATTATATTATATTATATTATATTATATTATATTATATTATATTATATTATATTATACTATATTATATTATATTATACTATACTATATTATATTATATTATATTATATTATATTATATTATATTATATTATATTATATTATATTATATCATATGATATTATATTATATTATATTATATTATATTATGTTATATTATATTATATTATATTATATTATATTATGTTGTTATATTATATTAACATAAATTCACACTTATTTTTCACTATAATTTATTTATTCGAATATGTATGTATACTAATTTCTTAAAAAAAAAAATAAATATATAGACTAAAAACACGTTCACACGCTCTGTCATTAGTAGTTTAACTGATCTTCAGTATGCGTTTTCTATATTGAAGAAACTTCTTCAATTCTACATGTAATTCTTCAATTTGACTGAAATAAATTAGTTAATTTCAACGAAGTTACTTTAATTCTACATGCTTTTAGTCAATTTGAAGATATTCATTCAAATTGATGAATTTTATTCTTCAATTGAAGAATGACATGTAGAATTGAACAAATTTCTTCAATATAGAAAATGCTTATTAAAGAACATCAGTTTAACGATGCCAAGTGTTTTGGTGTGTTTAATACATATATAAATTTTTTTATTTTGTGCTTAAAAATCAGTATTCAAAAATACTAGAATAATAAATTTATTGTGAAAAATTGTGTTATTTGTATTGTATCAACATGCAGAATCAATCACGGCAATCAAAAGTTATCGTTTAAATGAAATTGCATGCCCTATATGCTCATCTGATGTACTCAATAAATGGTCACAGTGCAAAAAGCCGCCAGTATTTTAATTGGTGTGGAAATATATTACTTATTTAAGTGAAATTTTTATAAATGTATTTTTTTGATTTTCTCAGATAGATATCGATTTTAAACACTTGTACCCAAATGCGAGTTGTTTCCATACCAATGAAGTAAAAGAACATTTCCGTATTTGATGTTCGTATCAGTGATCCACCAAGCAAACTTTTATTACAAAATATGAAGCAAATGGAAAACATCTGAAAGTTTTTTTAGATGTTTAAACTAAGTTTAATCAAAATATTCCTTTTTATATTATTTTATGCCAATGTTGGAAACCGAAACGAATAACGGTGCGGTAGTCAATTTATTTTTATTTCGGTAAGGGTATCGGTGATGGTATTTTATATTATATCGGTATCGGTACACCGGTACCGAAGCTAAAATACCGGTATATACCATTATTATTAAGGACATAGCAAAAACATTAAAAAGTTACATCTTTTATTTATTTTTAATTAAAATTCATTAAATAAATATTCTTTGAAGTTTGGTTTTTGTGGCTATTCAAAGTTCTTAAAGAAGACTAAAGTTTCGGAATTCAAATCCCTGACTTTTATGGCATCCACCGATATCAATACTTTGAGTTCTATATTGTACTCCACCAGTAATTCAATATAAAAGTAAGGTTAAAATCGATTGCATGTGACAAATGTAAAAGCGTCGAAAAACTGTAACGCTACATACTTAGCCAATGCGAGTATAAGACTCAAAATTCTCGAAGGCCAAACAATAAAAACCTGGCTATATTTAAGACCTAATTACAACGACGCGAAAGTTGTTCCCAACCCAGAGTTATTATTCTAAAATATAAATTTAAATATATGAAGCAGGTATAAGAATGAAGAGTTCGTGGAGAATATTTTGTAAAATTTTTTGAGGTCCCACGTCCTGGGTAGCGTTAAAGAAAATTAACGTCAACATTTAAAGGATATATAAATTCAGCTAGGACCTTATTAAAGATGGTCCTGGCTGTAACTTTCTGAACAAAACGTTTCATTCTGTCAGATAAGAAAAAAACCAAATGTAAATATAGGAATAGAAGTCAGAATAACGTAATAGTTTTTAAGCCTTTATTGACTTGTGTTAAGAAGTTTTAAAAACCTATTAAGAAAAAAAAAAAAAAAAAAAAAAAAAAAAAAACCTTAACATCTCTTAGGCGCAATATACTAAGTGCTTTATTTTTAATTGCTGATAAAGTACTGAAGATAAATTTTTATTTTTTTATATTTTTTTTTTTTTTTTTTGTATTAAGCTGGTCAACGCGGATCGTTTTAGGAAATCTATTGGAACAAAGATACAAACAATAAAATTACTATAAAAACGTTATTCCATAAACATTACATTATATAACCTCTTATTATTAAAAATAATTCCATCTTTCTTAAAGCAAGTAAATTATATGAGAAATAATTTTTACAAAGCATGTTACATAGAAAATAGTATATTTTAAAATACCGAAACTAAAATACTGGTATATACCGGTATTAAGGGAAACGGTGTTTGAATGCCGGTATTTTTTGAAAATAATAATTTCGGCAATGGTATCGGTTACGGTAACTCATTTTAAACGGGTTTTAATCGGTATCAGTGTTTATAACGATATCGGTTTAAAACCTTGTTTTATACTAATTGTTTAGATATATTTAATTTAATATAAATATATACATATTTGTTTTAGAAAAAGAATTTCTTACTATTTTATATATATTTAAATCATATACTTAGTTTTTTCTATACAATAAATATTATTAAGTTTTTAATATTTCTTATTTGTTTTAGTTTCGATAATAATAAATATTCATTTATATATAAATTTATTATTCACTAAAACAATTTTTAAAAGCATTTTAAAATTGACAAAATTTTGTTAAATTGAATAATAGTTAAAATGAATAAAAATTCTTCAGTTTGAAAGAAAATTAGTTAATTTGAACAAATTGTTTATTCAATTCAACTAAAATTTAGTAGAATAAAACAAAATAATGTAGTTAAATTGAATGAAAATTCGTCAATATGAGGAAAAAATTTAGTTAATTTGAATAATATTTTATTCAATTTTACTAAAAAGTCATTAAATTAACTACCTTTTAATTAAGTAATTCAATTAGCGATTTTTTGTTAATTTAACTAATTTACAAAAAATTAACTAGAATGTATGACTAATGATTTTGTTGGTTTACTCGTACATTTAATCTTCTTTTCAACTCTGCAGCCTTTTTTACAGTATTTACAACCCCTTTTTGTTGAGTGAAGCTAAATTGCGGAGAAAATTGTAATTACATTTTTTAATAACAATGTACTTGTGATTAAGATATTTTATCATTAATTTTGGATGGCCACATGTTTTCTCATTATAATGCGCAAATTTTCGTGAAATTCGGAGTTCTAGAGTCCTCAAAATGTTAACAGAAAAAGAACTACCTTATACAAAAAGTTTCTATTTTTTTTTTTTTTGATTATTTTTACATTTATGGCATATAAAATGATTATATTTTAATTCAGATGGCAACGAGTGTCAAAAACATTTTTTATTGGGTAGATATAAACCCCTTGATAGAAAAGGTTAAAAAATTAAGGCCAACATTTTTCGACAAAACAATTTTTGTGGATTAAGGCTAATTTGTGGCGAATTTTTAACCTTTTAAAATTCTGATTTCACTGTATTTTTTGATTAACATATTTGATTAATAAGTAATGAAGCTTCTAAACTAATTTCATATCAGGATATAAAGACAGGATAAATTTAAATGGTAGGAAACATCTCTTAATTAAATCAGAGTGTAAAAATTAAAAATCCCCAAATAATTTTATATTAAAATGGATTAATAAGCTTAGACCAAATTAAACAGAGGAGAGTTTGAAGACTCCTTTCGAAAAAATTCAAAGACAACCTAGGATATAATAACCGAATAAGAGGTTCAGTAAGTTCCTATATAGAGTTTTTAAACTCACGATAAAAAATCCAGCAGAACTGCTCCAAAATGCACAAATTTGATGCATCTGATCTGGTACCTCTGATTAAGAGGCATTAAAAAAATAAAACAAAAAATATAATTTTCCTAACATTAGAAACATAAAAATTCTAACGAATCTTTAATAAAATTGTTTATTGTAAATTTTTTGTTCTATTATCATAATAAGGAAGTCTCTTCGATCAATAATTATATTCCAATGAAGGTATGTATGGAAATATATTTTATCAATATCCTTTCACGTTTGATATTTTTAAATTTAATGAGGATGTTGCAAATTAAATTGACAGTTTAAAAATTCAAAATAAAATTTAATCTACATAGTAAGAAACAAACCCAGTTTTTTAAGATGTCAATCTGTTATTCATTAGATTCCAAAGAAGGTAAGTACGTAAACCATTTTTATGAATATAGTCTCATTTTTAATAATATAAGCTTGTCATTCCATTTGTAATTTATACAATTTTCGGCGGAGAACAAACGATAGGACCATGTTCGTCCGTTTGTCGATTGAAATGGCATTTATGAAAGCACCTGATATCGTGGATTATATGATATATGTATCAAACGATGGGTAATCATTTCGAGAATTTTGCTATTGAAATTGAAAAAAACAGTTTTCAGTGTTTTTTCGACTTTTTGAAGCCTTTATACAAGCTAAGAACTTTGTTCTTTCACAGAAAATTTGTAAACATTTTTGTGAATGAATAATCGGCCCATAAATATTCGAATGCTAAAACGAATTTTTGTTCTTTTTGGAGCCTTCATATAAGTTGCGGGCTTCGTTCTTATATAGATCGGTCGAAAAAAATTTTCTATTATTTGAATCAACCAAATCGTTCTATAAACATCCGAGTTATTGGTAAAAAAAAAACTAAAGAAATCTATTAAAAATAAACACACATAAACATTTATATACACTGAAGCATTACCATGACTATCAGTGTTAATGTTTTTATATAAGCAAGTACAAGACGAATTCAAACAGGTGACCTCAATTAATCAGCTGATTATTTTTTTAAGACTTCGAACTATCAAACTCCAAATAAACAAATATTTATTAATGAATGGAATCAAAAGCATTGCAATGAATATGTTGTTGTGCTTACTTGGTTTATATATACATATGTACATACAAACATATATATTGTATATATAGTTTTAAAAAGTTAAAATTATTATTTTAAAAGTATAAATGTGAAAATAGTAATGCATACTTTAAGGCATTGTTTTCATTATTTGTGGGTAAAGTGGTGAAATACGGCGTTCTGACTTATTTCTACACTGAATTCAGGTTTGATATTGTAAATTAAGTCACGAAGAGCAATACTTTTCGTATAAATGAAAAATATTTATACGATACAACAACATATATAATACAACAACTTCATTTTTCACTTGCTGATTTTTTGATACTACATCAAATTACAGATGTTATGCACAAAAGAGATCCAAATCTAGGGCATATAAAAGCAACATAATAAGTTATCTTTTGAAAAAATAATATAAAATTTATGTTAATTTTTGGAGAAATTTGTTTACAATTATAAACCATAGTTAAGGCATAACCACAAATAAATAATACTTCTCATATAAGGGAATATTAACTTTTAATATAACTTCACTATTTTATTTGCTTAAGCAAAATAGACTTGAAGCTTAATCGTTCTTTTAAACTTTTGCAAATTTATTATTTATGCATAAAATAAGGAGTTAGTAGATTTATAAAGGGCCTTACTTATGAAAATAATTGGATTTTTGGGAGGAAGTATCCGAGATACCAGAAGTAACATCTGTAATTTGATGTAGTATCAAAAAATCAGCAAGTGAAAAATGAAGTTGTTGTCAAGCCATTAAAACATATATTTATTGTTATATGTATATTAAAAATGCCTATTGCGAATGATTATTAAAATATATTCTTTTTTATTATAATTTTTATTAAAAAATAAAAAGAGCCTATACAATAAATATTTTTCATTTATACGAAAAGTATTGCTCTTCGTGACTTAATTTACAATATCAAACATGAATTCAGTGTAGAAATAAGTCAGAACGCCGTATTTCACCACTTTACCCACAAATAATGAAAACAATGCCTTAAAGTATGCATTACTATTTTCACATTTATACTTTTAAAATAATAATTTTAACTTTTTAAAACTATATATACAATATATATGTTTGTATGTACATATGTATATATAAACCAAGTAAGCACAACAACATATTCATTGCAATGCTTTTGATTCCATTCATTAATAAATATTTGTTTATTTGGAGTTTGATAGTTCGAAGTCTTAAAAAAATAATCAGCTGATTAATTGAGGTCACCTGTTTGAATTCGTCTTGTACTTCCTTATATAAAAACATTAACACTGATAGTCATGGTAATGCTTCAGTGTATATAAATGCTTATGTGTGTTTATTTTTAATAGATTTCTTTATTTTTTTTTTACCAATAACTTGGATGTTTATAGAACGATTTGGTTGATTCAAATAATAGAAAATTTTTTTCGACCGATCTATATAAGAACGAAGCCCGCAACTTATATGAAGGCTCCAAAAAGAACAAAAATTCGTTTTAGCATTCGAATATTTATGGGCCGATTATTCATTCACAAAAATGTTTACAAATTTTCTGTGAAAGAACAAAGTTCTTAGCTTGTATAAAGGCTTCAAAAAGTCGAAAAAACACTGAAAACTGTTTTTTTCAATTTCAATAGCAAAATTCTCGAAATGATTACCCATCGTTTGATACATATATCATATAATCCACGATATCAGGTGCTTTCATAAATGCCATTTCAATCGACAAACGGACGAACATGGTCCTATCGTTTGTTCTCCGCCGAAAATTGTATAAATTACAAATGGAATGACAAGCTTATATTATTAAAGATGAGACTATATTCATAAAAATGGTTTACGTACTTACCTTCTTTGGAATCTAATGAATAACAGATTGACATCTTAAAAAACTGAGTTTGTTTCTTACTATGTAGATTAAATTTTATTTTGAATTTTTAAACTGTCAATTTAATTTGCAACATCCTCATTAAATTTAAAAATATCAAACGTGAAAGGATATTGATAAAATATATTTCCATACATACCTTCATTGGAATATAATTATTGATCGAAGAGACTTCCTTTTTATGATAATAGAACGAAAAATTTACAATAAACAATTTTATTAAAGATTCGTTAGATTTTTTATATTTCTAATGTTAGGAAAATTATATTTTTTGTTTTATTTTTTTAATGCCTCTTAATCAGAGGTACCAACGAATTTATTTGGTATTAAAACCTTATGTATGAGTTAAATATTGTTAAAATAGTTAAGTTTAAATTTAACGATATATAGTTATACAAAACTACTTAGAAACAAAGTTATTAGGATTACTTATTATTTCGTACATTTTTAGTAGCAGCAGTATTAAAAATGATGTATATTGTTAGGAGTTAGAGGTTTGAGTAAAAATGTTAAATAATATGAAATAAATAAATAAATAAATGATGTTTCCTTTTTAAGACCGGCATCGGGTGTGTGTTTTTGGTCCAGGTCATATACATATGTATTCATATGGAAAATTATTTCATATATGACACCATATCGCTCATTTCCTGCAGCAACGTCATAAAAGAAAAATTCCCATAAATAGTTCCATATATATATGGTTATATTTTCATATATAGTTTAATATATTAATCGATGTAATGAAAATATTACAGTATATTACTGCAAACTTTTTCATATATGGAACCATATATTTTCATACATGGGCCGCATATAAAAATACATGAACGTTTTTACCTGAGTATTCTAATATTTTCCAATATATGGAAATTTACTCTGTACAAATTAACTTTGTAATTATATAAATTTTTTTCGTATAATATTTAGTAGAACAAGCTCCATTTCGTACCACTCCAACACATCTGGTACCTATAGAACAATTCATAAGTTTGTACCAAATTCCTGAGGTAAGGAATATTACCTTCCTGTATCATTTCCCAGCATTACCGAATAATGCAGGTGATATATTCTATATAAGATCAAGTCACTGCGCTGGCTACTCCACTATCTTCACTTTAGTCCAGACGAACGAGTTCTTCACAGGTTGGGATGGATGATTAGGATCATTGCCCTGCACAAATTCCCATATTATAGACACTTCTTTTATTTCAAATGGAAGTATATTTCACACATTTTTTCTCATCAATCCAGTATATTGGTCCCTCATCGTTTAAAGAAAACCATTCTCGTAAATCCAGCACCATGTTTAACTGTCTCCTTCGTGTACTTTGAGACATGGAACCAGTTCGGGGTCATCAAAAATAGATTTTACTGTCAGTACCAAATAAATTTTATCGAATTCATCAGACCATAAAACATTTTTTCAGTGCGGGCGAGTTTCAGCCGTATTTTCTTATTTCGGTTGCATGACAATGTACAGTGGGGTCATTTGTAAAATGAACCGTTTTGCAAATACATATAAACCGATTTTAAACATTTTCACATTTCTAAATTCTTTTAAGTAAGAAAAAAAAAAAAAAATGCTCATTGTACTATACTACATCTTCTGATTGAAAAGATATTGGACTTCAAAAATTAAATTTCCTATTTTTGACCTTGCCTTTTTTGCGATTTTGCCCTATAACTTTTAAAATAAAATTTTTTCAAAAATATGGTAAAATTCTCTATAATTTTCTGAATGAGGCTGAGGAAAAAAATTTTAATTATTTCAAATCGATAACTAAAGTTGCAAGTAACTTCATATATTTCATCTTTTTTTTTTTCTAATTTTGTGAAAGAAATTCAATAATTTCTGACTTTTCTAAAAGTTTGCATCTTAAGAAAGCATGTAAGTTTAATTCTGGAAAATTTTGAACGTGCATCCTCCATCCGCAGTGTTCGACCACTAGTCAATTTTAGAAGCAATGTTCAACTTTTTGAGCCTGTACCAAAATTTTGATTGTTGATTTCGGTACTTCTGGGAATTAGATTGGGTAGCTCGATATATTTTAAAGGTTTTGCAAAAAATTGTGACACATCGTCACACGATGAAATTTTTTTAAAAAACCCATATTTTCAATAACAAAAATGTTGACCTTTAAAAATATATAGTAAAATTATATATTTTTCTTTCTTTGAATTTATCAATTCTTCATTAAATACTTTATAACATGTGCAAAAAATATTTTGATACCTATAAGCATTTCAAAAATATTCAGGCTCAAATTTATGAAATACGTCTTCTATAATTTTTAAAATAATATGACTATTTTGTGTTTGTAACGTTTTTAATAAATCAATTTCAATTAAGCAAAAAGCACACAAATTCTAAAATCTTATGTCAGAAGTTATTAAATTTCTTTAACAAAATTAAAATATATAAGGTTACTTTAAAATTTTTTAGGCCCATTTAAAATTTGTTTTTACATAGTTATCGATTTGAGACAATTAAAAATTTTTTCTTTAGCCTAATTCAAAAAATATTAGAGAATTTCACTTAAAAAAAAGATAGAAATTTTATTTTAAAAGTTATAGGGCAAAAACAAAAAATAGTCTGAGTTCACACACAGGAATTTTCCTTTCTGAAATAAGCATTTACGTTCACACATAAAATTTTGCTTTAATTGCGTTGAGTAAATTTTGTTTTTAAGTATGAAAATGAAAAACAAAACGAATATTGAAGTACAGGCAAGTTTGTTCCCTTTCATATTCCCTCTTGCTCGCTCTCACACGAAATCAGAATTTCAGCAAGAAAAATTGCCTCGTGTGAAGCCGAACATAGTCAAAATCACAAATTAAAATTTTGAAGTGAATATTTTTTCAACCAAAAGCAAAGTGAGCATTTGTTTTGCTTAGTAGAATTCAGAAATATAAAGATATTTAAAATCGCTTCATATTTGTAAAAGTTACAGGCTCCGATAAGTCCTTCACTCTCGGGGTGGGTAATATTGGCCCACTGTAGCGCCGTCCGTGCTCCAGCTACATACATCAGCTAACAATATTCTGAAAGCTTAGCTCCTCCTCTATCACTGTACATAATTTCATCAAAATCGGTTCAGCGGTTTAAAAGATCCAGAATTATTACAATTTAATTTGCAAATGGCCCCAATGCAATTGTAAATAACATGCGCGTGTTGGTAATAGTTTAGCTTCCTCTAACCGATTTCAGATAAATTAACATCTATGTTCAAATACTTTCTTAAGATTGAACTTCCAAAAGTTCAATTGCAATAGACAAAAATGCCAGTAATACGTCCATATTCCCCTACTTTATAAATATGTATGTTAAAAAATAAAAAAGTTTAAATAGCATATTTAAGGAAAAAAATAAAAAAATAAATAAAGAAATAAATAAATTACATTAAAATGCTTTTTCAAAAAATCTCAGTTCACAGTTTCGCGAAATTGCGAAAGCTCGCGTGATTTTTAATGATTTAAACGGCGTTTGAATTTTTAATACGAACATTTCAAAAATAAGAAAGATTTTGTAAAAATGCAATTTAATTCAATTGCATATTTTAAATGCATTTTTCGTTAACAAGCAAAGCCTTGTTTTGCTGTCGTTGGGGTTAACCAAATGAAAGGCACCGTAGAATGCAACATAACATAAACATAAATTATATATGCCGAAAAATGAATAAATAAATAAATAAATATATATATATATATATATAATGAAATCAATATTCATCCTTATATCAAGGATATTTAAAAAATCATGTCTTCCATTTTTATAATTTTTCTTTAAAATATTTGTTCAAATTTGTTTAAACATGTTCTTTAATTATACATATTTAATATTCCTTTTATCTTTATTATTATTATTGTTTAGTTTCAAAGATTTTTGTTATCCTTATATATATATATATATATATTATAAAAATGAAGTATAAGTTTGTCTGTTTGTTTATTTATTTGTCAACCCACCATCAAAATTATGGTGTGTATCATGCCAAAAAATCATTTAAGTCCCCATAGTGTATATATATATATTCTGGGTCCTAGTAAGATTATGAGTCGATCTAGTTATTTCCGTCCGTCTGTCTGTTGAAAGCAGCATAGGGCTCGGTGTGGAATACCTAAGGGACAAATATCAAGCTTAAAATGATGTTTAATAAATGTAGTCTCTAATTATTTTTGTAAAAACGCCATTTTTGAAAAGAAAAGGATGGTGAAATCAATATTCGTGCGTTCAAATTTGTTAAAACGTGTTTTTTAATTATACATATTTAATAGTCTTTTTATCTTTATTATTATTATTGTTTAATTTCAAAGATTTTTGTTATCCATATATATATAATAACAATGAAATGTAAGCTTGTCTGTTTGTTTATTTATTTCTTATGCCAACCATCAAAAATATAGTGTGTAACATATCGAAAAAATCATTTAAGACCTCATAGCGTGTTCTGGGTCCAGGTAAGATTTTGAGTCGATCTAGCTATGTCCGTCCGTCTTTCTGTTGAAAGTAGGATAGGGCTCGGTGAGGACGAAATTTGGCTCAAATATTTATCTTACATAAGGTTTGTTTGGTATTGAAAATGTGCAAAATCGGTTAGTAAAATAATAGTAATACTGGGTGAACCGTTGTAACTTCTACTTTTCGGCTGATATCTCTTAAAAAACAGAAGCATGTACGACAACGACATTTTGTGCAGATAGTTCGAGGATCGATATAAAGTAGGAACCCAAAAATGGGCGTGATCCGCACACTTTAATCCCATATAAACATCAATTAAATTTTTTACAAATAGTGAAAGGTCCAATGTAAACTCGCCTACTTTTAAAAATTATTATTTTTTCAATTTTGCATTATCAATGTGAATTTGACAGACAGATAGTGTTTGCTAGAATGTTATTACCTTTGTTCGATACTGATCGGATGCCACGCCCCACTTTGATCCCACTTTTCTAAAACTCTCAAATGGCTGAACAGATTTTTTACGTAATTCGACAAACAGATAGTTCCAGTGCCCGAAGTGTTTATACTCAATGTTAAATCGCGATTGGAAGTTACGCCCGCATTTTACGGTTACCTTAAAAACAATATTTTTCAATTTTGCACGTTATCAATGTAGCTATTTATATGAAATTTGCATTGGAGAATTTAATAGGCTATGTTGGATCTTCATCGGAGTCGGGGGACTAGTAACCCCTATACAATGTAAATATTCACTATTATGGTGAAAGCCTTCAAACTTCATGTGAGCGTCTCGCTTAACACATCGCATTGATAAAATGAAAATAGGACGAATAAGTTCAAGGTAGCCCGATACAAAGAAAATATTAATTTAACATTTATTTAAATAACAATAATTTATTTCAGTAATAATTTAAAAATTTCTAATGTTTTTGAACTAAGCAATTTGTATATGTAAGAGAGCGGATCAATAAGTTCGTGACTTTTCGAACTTCCCTCGTAGTTATATGAAATGCAAGTACCACCCATCAAGTACCACCTGTTAATAGACTACTGTCAAATTTTGAGCAAATGTCGTCATTTACTTTGCGTAAAAAATAGGATTTTTCGAGGTCCTTAAAATAGGCATTTGTTTGGTCAGTAATTTCATCGTTGGAGCTGAATCTCTTTCCACCGAGCCATTTCTTTAGGTTTGGAAATAGGAAGTAGTCACTAGGGGCTAAATCCGGAGAATATGGCGGATTAGGTACCAATTCGTAGCCCAATTCATAGAGTTTTGCCATTGAGACTGCACACGCACAGTGGGGTCAAACGCAAATTTTTTGGTAATAAATCTGAATCTCCTAAACTACTGGTCGGATCAAATTGAAATGTATGGAAGAGTTGTAGAGGAGGACCTAAGCTTTCAGAAAAATCATCTTGTAGTCACCCTGTGATAACACGAGATAAGCTACAGGGTGTCAAAGTTGACTACCTCGAGTATGTAAAAGTTAAAAAAATCGTAACTTGTACAAATGAAGTCCGATTTTGAAGATTTTTATATTTCTGGAAAGTGCTTGGCAAGATAAAGAAAAAATAAGCTTACTCATATTTACGCTTGAATTTTGAATTTTTGATTTTTTGGCTCGACTTTCTTTCGTTTTTCGGGAATAAGTCCGGAGATATATGAGGTAAAAATTTTTTAAAAATATTCTATAATTTGCTACATATTTCAAAATAATATGCTGAAAGAATCTCAATTCGTCTAGACATGAAAAATATTCAAAGTCAGCACTCTGAAATTGGCATGAAAAATGGCTATCTTTTTACAAAAATATAAAATTTTTTCCTTATTAATTTCAAAAGATAAGGCTTCATAAATGGTTAATAGAGAAATTTTTAATTGATTTAAGTTTTCACCCTACATCCAGCATTGACCGAAAATTGTCAAATTTAAAAAATAGTTTCATTTTTATCGATTAATAAAAAAAATGTCACGCGAGCTTTTTTAAATTTGGTACCCATATTTTTTATAGAAATAGATTTAGAATGACTTAACGCTAAACTGCTTCCCGCCCGGCCAAAAACGAATGCAGGAGTGGAGATTTTATGTTAAAAGTCAGACTATTTTTAAAAGCATATTGAAAGCATATTAGCATAATATTTTTAATATTATTTCTTATGTAGTATATAAAACACAAATCAAGCTTTCATTCCTAAAAAAATCAATAAAATAGCTCCAATAACCTATTTTTGGTAATTTTTCAAAAATATTTTTTTTTTTTTTTTTAAATAGCTGAAAATCCAAAAAAATTTATTTTTTTAATACAACTCCACTAATTTTGCAAATACTTTAAGAATGTTAAAAGAATATAAAAGTAGACTTATTTACCAATTCAACGATATATAAAATGTTGATATAGGTCATTTAATAATAGTAATATAATGGCCTCAAAACTACCAAGTCACGTCAAAAGTTGCAAAATTCACTATTTTGTTCCGTATTTGCATATGTGTGTACATGTAACATTTTAGTTTTCTAATGTATTATGTAGGTATATATTTGTTATTATAAAGTAGTAAATTCTTTATTTGAGTAATGTTTATTTAATTTGTACTACATATTTACATACCTATTATACATATATCCCGTATATTTATTTTATTAAGAATATATTATCGAAGATATTAATAGAGATTTTCTTGAAAATAATCAGAAACATCAAACGCCATCGTATTCTTATAGAATATATAACTGGATCTGATAACATTAATAAATATTCCATTAAGTCCATATTTTGCGCTATTTTCGAATATTTTCGGGTATTGAAGAGTCGGAAATGTTTAACATCTGTATTTCGGGCTTCCTGTGCTTCCTCTGTTAGCTCTCCCAATGGCAAAATACTATTTTCTATTATTTCTTTACCATGAGCCAATACTTTGTGAATTGTTGGAGTCATTGATTTCCAGGGGTATGTAATGTTAAGTAGTTCTTTAGTTTCGTAAGCAAAAATTTTAAATTTGTCCGCATTAATTTGTTTTTTGCTAGTAATGGCTACCAATATAATCTTAAAACGCTTCAAAATATTTAAGTCAATGCCTGTGATTGAAGATGTGAGTTCCAGATTTTCAAAGAAACGTCTTGCTGTATTTCCATCATTTGAGCTTCCATAGCCATGCAGAGGTTTATCAATGAAATTGTGAACTTATTTTTCTACATATATTACATTTCCATGTAGATGTTGTATCTGTTATAGCGTTTGCAACTTTTCCATCAATCATCGTTAATTGTTGTTGAAATGTAACTTTAATAGTTCTGTTTGATACTTTTACATATATTGGGGGCAATGCTTTAATTTCTTCTTCCAATTGGTTGACAATGCTGTTTATTGTAACCGTGGTTTCTTTTGTATAATCAATCAAAAAGGATTGGACGGCACAAAAATTTGGAACCTGGAGTTAAATTTATCCATATATCATCAAAAAGCGAGTCATTTCTTGTCGATGAGGAAGGCTTATTTAAGCGCATTCGAAGTGGTACCAGAGACGCTATAAACAGCGAGGAATAATTATTTCCAGAATTACTTCCATCCAGTTGTTTGTATTCCGAAAATCCTGATGTTCCATCGCAGCCCCATTTGAATATTAAAATAAGTTCAGAGTCTTTGCATTTTTCAATGTTATCATTGCTGAAGGTAGATATAATTCTAGAGGCAGTATTTTCAAGTAATTGCAATATATTAACTTTAGCACTTTTAACAGAAGCATTAACCGGCTGCTCCATATTCTGTAAAATATTACTTTTCGCTTCTCTCACTGATTTGCTACTGGGAAAGATATCATATCCTTTTTCGCTAACAGATTTCCTCAAAATCTCGTATTGGTTTCTTGATAATCCTAAATTTAATATTAGAGCTAAAGCATCTTCAGAGGTAAAGGACGATGTTGATTTCGGTGTCACTATGCTTTGGATTATCCGATGTAATTGATTGGGAGAAGCTGTTGGTAACACATCTATAACTTTTTCTACTTCCTTTGGTTACGTACGTGTTACTAAAGCTTTAAATGTATCTTTTATTTCGGCATTCGTATGTGAATTTAGAATAGATTCCTGTTTAGTCCTCTGTGTTCTTAGCTGAACTTCATCGTAACTTTTTTTTGGTCGACCCTTTTTCTGCTTTCCGATGAAAATTGGTATTTCTCCCTCCAACCACTCTTCATTTTTCTTCTTGAACTTTGGTATTGACCAATCTGAAGCTTGCATCCTTTTTTCGTATGATTTATAAAAATTTTCGAGCTTTAAACTGTTTTCTGCAGTAAGAGTTAAACCAAAAGATACTACTGTATCAATGAGTTTTCTTATTTTTTCTAGACGATTTATAATATCAGATAGATTATCCCAGATTACTTTGCAAATAGAAAAGTGTTTTAATGTAATCTCCATAATGGCAAATTCACTAATAAATCTGCATATTTATAAGGACACTTATATATAGAAAAAGAATATTTATATCAGGTAAATGGTGACAGGCAAAAATTAATTAAAAAATTTAAATTTTTGCTCAAAACCCCCAATTTCATTCAGTTTATTATTTTTATGACCTGTAGTGTTAAACAGGTACGTCAAAAAATGTACCTATGCGATTGTAAAAAAATCATTTTTGTTATAATACATTAATTAAGTAGCTAGGTAAATTATTTAAAAACTTAAAAAAATGTAATAAAAAACGAAGGAAAATATACTTATTTATGTACTTAGGTAATTTTAAAAACCTTTTCAGTAGAAAAAAATTATGAACACTTTAAATAAATTTATTAATAAAAATTATTATCTCGTAACAAAAATAAGCAATGCAGTTGAGTGTTACGTATAAGTTAACACAAAAAGTTATTATTCTTTTATTTTTTCTTTATTTGTATTTTTTGTCTAGTTAACACAAAAAGTTATTATTCTTTTATTTTTTCTTTATTTGTATTTTTTTGTCTACGTAAGTTCTTCTAACCACGCGTCGCTCTCATGTTGTAGTTCTCTAAAATACTCCAACCTGGTTGCGACTCGTTTTCGTTGGAAATCTATGTTTTGTAATAAACTGCTGACGCTATATCTGCAGTATTTAGCTAAAGTAAAATTAAGTCAATCGAAGGTGTGAATAAAGAATTATGACTGACAACTTGTTAGTCGTAGTCAAGTACTCGAATTAACTTGTGTTTTAATTAAATATTAAAATAACTGGCGCCCAACTAAAAACACTAATTGAAAGTGAAACATTTAAAATTAAAATAAATTATAAGTTAATAAGGACTAAAAAGGAAGTGAAGTGAAACATTTAAAATTAAAATAAATTATAAGTTAATAAGGACTAAAAAGGAAGTGAAACATTTAAAATTAAAATAAATTATAAGTTAATAAGGACTAAAAAGGAAGTGAAGTGAACATATTGAAACAAACAATTATTTAAGTATTAAAAATAAATTAAAACAAAAGTCAATAAGTAAAAAGTTAAATAATATAAAATAGTACCAAACAAGAACTGAAAATAAAATTTAAAATATAGCGAAAATTTATAAGTTAAGCAAAGATCTTGTGAAACTAACGATTTTAATAAAAACTTAAAGTTCCATAAACAATCAAATCATAAAATCATAAAAGAAACATACTATAAAGACTCTTCTGGTGGACACAACTCATCTATAGATTTAGATTAAACAAAAATGAAATTTAATATTTAAGTTGAAATTGAAAAAAAAAAAAAACAAACAATTTAAAATCGTATACGAAATTAGATACGTGAATGTGGAAAAGCAAATAAAAACTAAAAATAACAATAAAAAATTAGATTGAAAGTATAAATAAATTAATAACAACAAGAACAAACACTAATTTTAAACAAAACAAAAAGCCTACCATTTTAAATACGAACTACCTCAGGCTGGAAGCATTTCTTATAAATATTTTCTTTTCTATAAAAACAAATAAAAGAAAAATATGAAATTAAAAAAAAAAATATTTATTAAATATTGCAAGAATAAAAGTCATAAACAAATAAATGACTAGACATTAAAAAAAAAAATTTAAAACAAAAGCAACAATTAAAATAAAAAATTAACTAACAAAATTTTACAAACATTAAGGAATATAACAACACAAATCCCAGCACCAACAACTAACACCAGAAATAATCAACACGGCATCAAGAAACAAGATGATAAAACAACTAATTATTATTACGTAAGAATAGAATAAGTTATATGTATTTTTAACTATTTTAAATTTATCTATTACCTTAAAAAAGAGAAAAATAAAAAAACTAAAAATTGCAAATTAAAAAAAAAAAAAAAAAAAGAAAGAAAAATTATAATTTAAGAAAGGAAAATCATAATTAAAAAAAAGAGAGAATTGTTAATTTACAGTTTTTTTTCGGTCATGGCAAATCCTAATAATCTAATCAGGCCCCAAATTCTAAATGTTCCACCACCGCCGAACAATCCCCCCAATCCCCCAGAACTAATAAATATGAATATTACTCAGATGGAAGCAGCAATAACGGGTTTAGTTACCCGATTATGCAGAGAGCAGTGTAGAACTTTAGTAGGAAATATATTGAACCCCGATTCAGATTTCGTAGTTAGGGACCAAGAAATAGTAGAACAATATAGGGCAAATCTTAGCGACCTTGACAAAGGGAATTCCTAAGGGAATTTTCTGGTAATGCGTCGGAATTTAGCTCATGGAAGAAGAGTGTCGAAAGAGTCTTAAACCTTAAAAGGGAACCACGAGGTATTTTGGGATCCTGAACGTAATCAGGAACAAAATTGTGGGAACAGCTGATTCGGTGCTCGAATCTTATAATACACCCCTTATCTGGGAGGCAATTTCGCGTTGTTTAACGCTACACTACGCCGACAAGAGGGACGTGAGCACTCTTGAGTACCAAATGACCACTCTCATCCAAGGTAATTCTACGGTGCAAGATTTCTATCAGGAGGTATATTCACATTTATCTCACAATATCACTTGTATGACTATCGGTAGGGAAGCTATGGACACACTTATCCAGACATACAGGAATAAAGCACTGGATACATTCATAAGAGGGGCGACCTTTCTAAGCTATTATGTATCAGGGAACCAACAAGCTTACCCCAGGCACTCCAATTATGTCTTAAGCTCCAGAACCAGAATTTTAGAAAAGACCACGCTTTAAACACAAACCCCCGAAATCCACAAACAGTTTCCAGAAATCAGAACTATAAATACCCTACACAATACACAAACCAGAAACCGATCCAATACCCAAATCAGAACCCAGTACAGTATCCAATCCAATATCAAACCCAAAACACTAATCAATACCCAAAGCAGTATCCAATCCAATATCAAAACCAAAACACAAATCACTACCCAAACCAATACCCAATACAATATCAATACAATAATCCTCCGCCAAGACCAAATGTACCAAAACCACAACCAAGACCGGTGCCCATGGAAACCGAGACCATCCGGACGAAAAACGTCAACTACATGAATCGACCAAAACCAAATGATCAATTTGCGGGAAAAAGACCATTGGAGCAACCAACAAATAACGCACAAAAATTCCAAAGGACCTTCAATATCGAGACTGTTGGTAACGAAATAAAAGAAGAGGCCGAATATGACACGCAATTGATATCATATGAGGAAACGGAACAGTTAGAACCACTCAACGAATACATCGCCGAAGAGTTGCCAACCGCTGGACAAGAATTTGCCGACATACATTTTTTAGAATAAGCGACTCGTCTTTGCCATATTTTGAAGCAAAGACGTCGGACGGTAGGATCCTAAAAATTTTGGTAGACACCGGATCGAACAAAAATTATATTCAAACCCAACTAGTAAAATCAGCCAAACCCAGTAGAAAAAACTTTTACGCAAATTCCGCATGAGGAGAAGTCTTAATATCACAACATACCTTCATTAACCTCTTTGGACTAAAGTCTACAAACTTGAAATTTTTCGTTTTACCATCTCTTAAGTCTTTCCACGCTATACTAGGAAACGATAGCTTGAAAGAACTTTCAGCCGTTATTTACACAGCGCAAAGTTTAATGACTATGAAGGACAGTATTACAATAAAACTAAAACAGAAAATTTCCGAGAACGTGAATAATATTCTACATAATAATATCCCAATAAGGACAGACCATATGACAAAAGACCAAAAACGTAAGATAGAAGAATTGGTAACAGAATTTCCAAACCTTTTTGCCGAACCAAACGAACGATTAACCTATACAACTACAGTAGAAGGAGAAATAAGAACAACGACCGATAACCCTGTATACTCTAGATGTTACCCCTATCCAACACATTTGAAAGAGATAGTAGAACAACAAATCAAAGAATTGCTAGACCAAGGTATCATACGACCTTCGAAATCCCCATACAACTCGCCAGTTTGGGTTGTACCCAAGAAAATGGATGCCTCAGGTATAAAGAAATATCGAGTAGTAATCGATTACAGGAAACTTAACACGATAACAATCCCGGATCGTTATCCAATACCGGAAATTAATGAAGTCCTTTCCCAATTAGGGGAAAATAATTTTTTCTCTGTATTGGATTTGAAGAGCGGATTTCATCAAATACCTTTAAGAGAAAGGGACATTGAGAAAACAGCATTTTCCATCAACAATGGAAAGTACGAATTCACCAGGCTACCATTCGGATTGAGGAATGCGCCCTCAATTTTCCAAAGAACCCTGGACGACATCTTGAGAGAACATATTGGTAAAATATGCTACGTCTATATCGATGATATCATCATATTCGGAAAAGACGAAAAAGCATATTGCGAGAATATTAGGAAAATATTTGATACCCTAGAATCGGCCAATATGAAAGTGCAACTTGACAAATGTGATTTCCTGAAACCAGAAGTAGAATTTTTAGGGTTTCTGATGTCTACATCGGGAATACGAGCTAATCCAAAGAAAGTAGAGGCAATAAATAATCTCCCGATACCAAGAACCATAAAAGACTTAAGATCCTTCTTAGGCATGTCAGGATTTTATCGCCGGTTCGTTAAAGACTATGCCAAATTGGCAAAGCCCTTAACGGCTCTTCTGAGAGGGGAGGAGGGACAAATGTCCAAATTTAGGTCTAGTAAGATAACAATCGACTTGGACGACAAGGCAGTGGAAGCATTTAATAAAATCAAAAGAACATTAATATCGGAAGATGTCATGCTGGCATATCCCGACTTTCGTAAAGAATTCCAACTAACTACGGATGCTTCAAATTACGCAATTGGCGCCGTGCTCGAACAGGAAGGTAGACCAATTACATTCATCTCGAGAACGCTGAACAAAGCCGAGGAACACTATGCCACGAATGAGAAAGAAATGTTGGCAATCGTGTGGGCCCTCAAGAGCTTGAGGAACTACCTCTATGGAGCGGCAAGGATAAAAATTCTCACGGACCATCAACCACTGACG
This sequence comes from Protocalliphora azurea, assembly GCA_932274085.1. Taxonomy (NCBI): domain Eukaryota; kingdom Metazoa; phylum Arthropoda; class Insecta; order Diptera; family Calliphoridae; genus Protocalliphora; species Protocalliphora azurea. The sequence continues at coordinate 48,984,198 of OW026520.1, forward strand.
CACGCCTTGACAAGTAGTAACACTAACAGCAAGCTCAGGCGATGGAAAGCCACATTGGAAGAGTATAATTACGAGCTACAATATAAACCTGGAAGTACGAACGCAGTAGCGGATGCACTATCCAGTCTCCCACAAAAAATATGTGCGATGGACTCAACAGCCGCTACTCAACATAGCAACCAAAGCTCTCCAACAGAAAACAACAGAGCTCATAGGAGCGCCAAGGAGAACAAAGCACAACTCTTAGAAAAATACTATTTTCCACAAATGATGGCGAAGATTAAGAAAATAACTAAATCATGCAGAATATGTAAAGAGAACAAGTACGACCGACATCCCAACAATATATCCATACAGGAAACCCCAATACCACAGTTCCCTGGACAAATAGTTCATATCGACATTTACATTACATCGGGCGCATCTATCTTAACGGCAATCGACAAACTGACCAAATATGCTCAAGCAAGGATACTTAAATCACGGGCTACAGAGGACATAAAGCAACCTTTGCGAGAAATACTCCTGAACTTTGGTATGCCTGAGATAGTTGTAATGGACAACGAGAAGTCTTTTAACTCCAAAGCCATTACGTTTATGATGGAAAACAAATTTAATGTAAAAATTTTCCGCGTACCACCATACGCTAGTACAGTCAACGGCCAAATTGAAAGGTTCCACTCAACCCTATCGGAAATTATGAGATGTTTGAAATCAGAAGGGGCTCAAAATGATCTCGCCGAAATTCTGGATAAATCCATTTATGAGTACAACAACACTATCCACTCAACATTGGGACGGAAACCATTCGAAGCGTTTTTTGGGAAAAAATTCTGTGGTCACGCTACGGAATTGGCAAAGGACAGGGCACAGATGATTGACGACCTTAGAAAGAAACAGTTATCTGATCTCGACTATCATAACAGGGGTAGGAAAGAACCTAAGGATTACAATGTAGGAGATAAGATTTTCGTAAAGCAGAATAAAAGATTAAGGACGAAATTGTCGAAGAATTATAAACAAGAGATCGTAAAGGAAAATAGGCACACTACAGTGCTAACAGAGGGAGGAAGGGTAGTCCATAAAAACAACATTAGGATATGAGAGGAAACTCTACTTCTACCCACCTTTTATTTATTTATATAATTTTTTTTATTCCTGCGATCTGTCGTCGACAGGAACTGCTTTAATAACATACACCACAAAAACTTATGGAGAATAATTTTTTTTTTTTTGCTTTTTGTTTGTAGCATATTTTTTGTACTGACTCGAGCTGAAGTACAGGTACTTGACTACTCGAACGCCCAGATCGTGACAATCGAGACAGGAATGGCGAAACTGGTGACCGGTAATTTCAAAATAATCCACGTAATAGACCTCGATCAATATGAAGGTGTGATTGACCAATTAGATACTGCAATTAGACGTGACATAGGTAGGAAGAACAACAATTACCCTTACCTAATACATCAGGTACAGGCACTTTACGAAATGCTTGTCGAATTGAGACCCAGACGCGATACTAGGGCTATAGACGCTTTAGGAACTATGTGGAAATGGGTGGCAGGCTCGCCCGATCATGAGGATTTACAGGTTATCACGGACAGGATTAATAGGCTTTTGGGAAACAACGACAAACAGATCGTCATTAATAGAGCAGTGGAACTGAGGATACAAGAGATAACGAACATGACGAATATTATACTGAACAATATAGGTTCGAACGATGCTTTTAAGGAAGAGATTATCAAGGGTGTCGAGAGGAAGTTATCAATAGTAAGGGAAGAGTTGACAAATATAGGTTACTCAGTGCAGTGGGCCAAATCAGGGGTCATAAACTCTTTTATACTTTCGACATACGAACTGAACATTACTAGAGAATATTTCAACGGACTGAATATGCCTTATGTAAACTTAATAGAAGGTTTAGAGTTCGGTGAGGTGAAAATAGGCGTGAACCGATCAACGATCCTTTATATTATCAACTTGCCACAAACCGAAAAGGAAACTTGTAAAAGCATTTTTGTTAAACCTGTAAAAAAAGAGAAAGTATCAATTAGAATAGATAATGAAAATTTTATATTGTGTAAAAACTCTGTCCTCGAGGTGAAATCATCATGCAGAACATTCAACGACGTAGCTGTTTGCAAAAAGGAAAATCTTGAAAATATCACCCACTTAAGTTGCTTACCCAGGTTACTGAATGGTATGCCATCCGAGTGTCCGACCTCCAACATTCAACATTTACCCGTAGTGAATGAAATATCACCAGGCGTAATGCTCTTGAACGGATATAACGGAACAGTGCAAATAGAAAATAAAGAGCTAACCTTATTTGGCACCTACGTGATAAAATATCATAATACCACAATCATCATAGGGAAGAGATCGTATTCTAACACAGAAATGACTATGATGAAACCATTGCCGGCAATGATCAATGCGCCTAACCTAGCGGCCAATTATGAGGAAATGTTATCCTTGGAGATGCTAAAGGAGCTGCACATTGATAGTGCTGCTGAAATCGAGAAGTTAGCAACCAACTATAAAATCACCCTCGGTACTAGTATCGGAATACCAGGAGCACTGGTGATCGTAATGGTGTTGGCGCTGATTCTGCATTTTGTGAAAAGAAAAAGGAGCTTTGAGGTGAAGGTTCAGGAGAGAATAGAACATCCGGCCGAAACTCCAACTACCGATCATCTCTACCATCCCAACGCGGACGCTGGAATCTAAGAGCGGAAGAGTTAACACAAAAAGTTATTATTCTTTTATTTTTTCTTTATTTGTATTTTTTGTCTAGTTAACACAAAAAGTTATTATTCTTTTATTTTTTCTTTATTTGTATTTTTTTGTCTACGTAAGTTCTTCTAACCACGCGTCGCTCTCATGTTGTAGTTCTCTAAAATACTGCAACCTGGTTGCGACTCGTTTTCGTTGGAAATCTATGTTTTGTAATAAACTGCTGACGCTATGTCTGCAGTATTTAGCTAAAGTAAAATTAAGTCAATCGAAGGTGTGAATAAAGAATTATGACTGACAACTTGTTAGTCGTAGTCAAGTACTCGAATTAACTTGTGTTTTAATTAAATATTAAAATAACTTATACACACATATGGAAATACGGAACAAAATAGTGAATTTTGCAACTTTTGACGTGACTTGGTAGTTTTGAAGCCATTATATTACTATTATTAAATGACCTATATCAACATTTTATATATCGTTGAATTGGTAAATAAGTCTACTTTTATATTCTTTTAACACTTTTAAAGTATTTGCAAAATTAGTGGAGTTGTATTAAAAAAATTAATTTTTTTTGGATTTTCAGCTATTTAAAAAAAAAAAAATTATTTTTGAAAAATTACCAAAAATAGGTTATTGGAGCTATTTTATTGATTTTTTTTAGGAATGAAAGCTTGATTTGTGTTTTATACATTACATGAGAAATAATATTAAAACTATTATGCTAATATGCTTTTAAAAATAGTCTGACTTTTAACATAAAATTTCCACTCCTGCAATCGTTTTTGGTCGGGCGGGAAGCAGTTTAGTGTTAAATCATTCTAAATCTATTTCTATAAAAAATATGGGTACCAAATTTAAAAAAGCTCGCGTGACATTTTTTTTATTAATCGATAAAAAATGAAACTATTTTTTAAATTTGACAATTTTCGGCCAATGCTGTTTGCACCCTACAAACTTAAATCAATTCAAAATTTCTTTATTAACCATTTATGAAGCCTTATCTTTTGAAATTAATAAGGAAAAAAATTTTTTATTAACGGAACTTTGAGAAAAAAGTGAATGAATTGTACTATATTTTTGTAAAAAAATAGCCATTTTTCATGCCAATTTCAGAGTGCTGACTTTGAATATCTTTCATGTCTAGACGAATTGAGATAATCCGAAAATTCTTTCAGCATATTATCTGGAAATATGTAGCAAATTATAGAATATTTTTAAAAAATTTTTACTTCATATATCTCCGGACTTATTCCCGAAAAACGAAAGAAAGTCGAGCCAAAAAATCAAAAATTCAAGCGTAAATATCTTTTTAACTGTAAGAGATAACTTCGATGAGTAAGCTTATTTTTTCTTTATCTTGCCAAGCATTGTTTATCTTGCCCCATTGTTTATCTTGCCCCACTGCTGCTTGGTCTCCGGAGTACAGTAATGGTCCATGTTTTATCCATAGTTACAAAACGCCGCAAAAACTCATTCGGATTGCGGTTAAACAACTCCAAACAATCCTTTGAAGTTGTCACACGTTTACGTTTATGGTCAATTGAGAGCACCCATCTTGCAGACAACTGTCTTAAACCCAGCTGATCATTTAAAATCGAAACCACACTGCCATATGAAATGACTGTGGCATCCACAATCTCATGCACTTTTACTCTTCAGTCGGCAAACACAATATCGTGGATTTTTTCGACATTTTCGAGTGTACTGATCTCAATTGGCCGTCCAGAACGTTTAGCGTCATTTGTACTTGTGCGACCACGAAAGTCAGTAAACCACTTGCTTACCATTGAAATTGATGGTGCAGAGTCCCCATAGTATGTATCGAGCTTTTCCTTGGTTTGATAACGGTTTTTTTTTCGCAAAAAATAATGTTTAACGAGTACTCGAAATTCACTTTTTTCCATTTTTTGAAAAACACACGAGGTTGCATGTTTTGAACAGCTGTTAAACGCAAAGTAAATGACGACACTTGCTCAAAATTTCACAGTATTCTATTAACAGGTGGGACTTGATGGAAATAGTGTTGCATTTCATATAACTACGAGTGAAGTTCAAAAAGTCACGGACTTATTGATCCGCCCTCGTATAAAAGACTGTTTAAAACTTTAGCTTATTATTAGCGATTTTATATTAAATTTTTTAAAATTTCATCTCATATGGGAGTAGGCGGACAACGCCCATTTCTTGTTTTAGAGTTTACATTGACCTTGTACATTTGTACATAATTAGTTGATGTTTATATGGGCGGGTTCCGTCCTTATACACATCTGGGTTCCGAATTTATATCGATCCTCGAACTATCTGCCCAAAATGTCGCTGTCGTACATGCTTCTGTTTTTTAAGAGATATCAGCCGAAAAGAAGAAGTTACAACAGACACCCTGTATTATTAGTATTATACTAACCGATTTTGCCCATTTTCAATACCAAACAAACCTTATGTAAAATAAATATTTAAGCCAAATTTCGTCCTCACCGAGCCCTATCCTACTTTTAACAGGCAGATGGACGGACATAGCTAGATCGACTCAAAATCTTACCTGGACCCAGAATATATATACGCTATGGGGTCTTAAATGATTTTTTCGACATGTTACACACTATATTCTTGATGGTTGGTATAATAAACAAATAAACAAACAGACAAGCTTACATTTCATTTTTATAATATATATAAAGAAAACAAAAATCTTTGAAATTAAACAATAATAATAACAAAGATAAAAAGAATATTAAATATGTATAATTACAAACCATGTCTGAACAAATTTGAACGCACGAAAATAGATTTCACTATCATTTTCTTTTCAAAAATGGCGTTTTTACAAAAATAATTAGGGACTACATTTATGAAGCATCATTTGGAGCTAAAGTTCAAAATAATATTGTGATTACTTTTATATATACACCAGGGTTTCCTAGATGGAAATAATATTTTTAAGAAAAGGGTGCTATCTGCATGTTTTTATTTGATATTCAAACTTGTGCAAAAAATTTTTTGGATTTTTTTTGCAATATTTATTTATAATATGAATTATATATATGTATATATATATATATATATATATATATATATATATATATATATATGGGTGATTCAAGTAGAGATACCTTTTTCAATAGCCTTTTTTTGACAGATCACGTGTGAGTCGTGTCATGCTGTCATGTTATTTTTTGTTTAGTATTGTTTGGCATTTCATAATGAAAGGCTTACGCCTGAACAACGTTTACAAATCGTTAAACTTTATTACGAAAATTGATGTTCTGTGAGGAATGTCTTTCGTGCACTTCGCTCAACTTATGGTACTGAGCGTACTATTCGCAACACCATCAACCATTTTGAGACCCAGCATTCATTATTGGATAATATTCGACCGAATAGACCACGTCCAGCACGCTGTGAAGAATGTATATGTATATGTATATGTATATGTATATGTATATGTATATGTATATGTATATGTATATGTATATGTATATGTATATGTATATGTATATGTATATGTATATGTATATGTATATGTATATGTATATGTATATGTATATGTATATGTATATGTATATGTATATGTATATGTATATGTATATGTATATGTATATGTATATGTATATGTATATGTATATGTATATGTATATGTATATGTATATGTATATGTATATGTATATGTATATGTATATGTATATGTATATGTATATGTATATGTATATGTATATGTATATGTATATGTATATGTATATGTATATGTATATGTATATGTATATGTATATGTATATGTATATGTATATGTATATGTATATGTATATGTATATGTATATGTATATGTATATGTATATGTATATGTATATGTATATGTATATGTATATGTATATGTATATGTATATGTATATGTATATGTATATGTATATGTATATGTATATGTATATGTATATGTATATGTATATGTATATGTATATGTATATGTATACGTATATGTATATGTATATGTATATGTATATGTATATGTATATGTATATGTATATGTATATGTATATGTATATGTATATGTATATGTATATGTATATGTATATGTATATGTATATGTATATGTATATGTATATGTATATGTATATGTATATGTATATGTATATGTATATGTATATGTATATGTATATGTATATGTATATGTATATGTATATGTATATGTATATGTATATGTATATGTATATGTATATGTATATGTATATGTATATGTATATGTATATGTATATGTATATGTATATGTATATGTATATGTATATGTATATGTATATGTATATGTATATGTATATGTATATGTATATGTATATGTATATGTATATGTATATGTATATCTATATGTATATGTATATGTATATGTATATGTATATGTATATGTATATGTATATGTATATGTATATGTATATGTATATGTATATGTATATGTATATGTATATGTATATGTATATGTATATGTATATGTATATGTATATGTATATGTATATGTATATGTATATGTATATGTATATGTATATGTATATGTATATGTATATGTATATGTATATGTATATGTATATGTATATGTATATGTATATGTATATGTATATGTATATGTATATGTATATGTATATGTATATGTATATGTATATGTATATGTATATGTATATGTATATGTATATGTATATGTATATGTATATGTATATGTATATGTATATGTATATGTATATGTATATGTATATGTATATGTATATGTATATGTATATGTATATGTATATGTATATGTATATGTATATGTATATGTATATGTATATGTATATGTATATGTATATGTATATGTATATGTATATGTATATGTATATGTATATGTATATGTATATGTATATGTATATGTATATGTATATGTATATGTATATGTATATGTATATGTATATGTATATGTATATGTATATGTATATGTATATGTATATGTATATGTATATGTATATGTATATGTATATGTATATGTATATGTATATGTATATGTATATGTATATGTATATGTATATGTATATGTATATGTATATGTATATGTATATGTATATGTATATGTATATGTATATGTATATGTATATGTATATGTATATGTATATGTATATGTATATGTATATGTATATGTATATGTATATGTATATGTATATGTATATGTATATGTATATGTATATGTATATGTATATGTATATGTATATGTATATGTATATGTATATGTATATGTATATGTATATGTATATGTATATGTATATGTATATGTATATGTATATGTATATGTATATGTATATGTATATGTATATGTATATGTATATGTATATGTATATGTATATGTATATGTATATGTATATGTATATGTATATGTATATGTATATGTATATGTATATGTATATGTATATGTATATGTATATGTATATGTATATGTATATGTATATGTATATGTATATGTATATGTATATGTATATGTATATGTATATGTATATGTATATGTATATGTATATGTATATGTATATGTATATGTATATGTATATGTATATGTATATGTATATGTATATGTATATGTATATGTATATGTATATGTATATGTATATGTATATGTATATGTATATGTATATGTATATGTATATGTATATGTATATGTATATGTATATGTATATGTATATGTATATGTATATGTATATGTATATGTATATGTATATGTATATGTATATGTATATGTATATGTATATGTATATGTATATGTATATGTATATGTATATGTATATGTATATGTATATGTATATGTATATGTATATGTATATGTATATGTATATGTATATGTATATGTATATGTATATGTATATGTAT